>WNNJ02002240.1:0-27858 GCA_012934845.2 Pomphorhynchus laevis
ATATATATATATATATATATATATATATATATATATATATATATATATTAATATTTATTGAAATGGTGGTTTTCATCGCTGCTATTACCAACTAAGTAAATTAAATCAGCTAACTGAGTCTACGTATTTAATATAATTATAAAATAAACAAAACATAATAATGCTAAATCAAAATTTAATGAATTAAATAATAAAATTAATAATTGTTTTTAGATTTTCTATAATTTAAATCAAGTTAAAAAAAATTGAAATTTAAAATAAACGTCATTTTTATGAATTGACTAATAAATAACAGACGTTGTATCAGAATAAGAATTAGAGGTCATCAGGAGGAACTGCTATGCTATCATGTTTCGGCCCCTAACTCATCTACCCAACATAGCAGCGGGGCCAAATACATGCTAATGATGTATTTCCTCTGAAATAACTATCTAGTATCTTATTCTAATACAAAGTATATTATTTATTATCCATCCATAAAAATTTGCCACTTAAGAGTTTAAATTTATTCTTTATATTATTGTGTTGATTTATATATTTTACTATTTTCTGCTTGATGTTATTTTTATAGTAACCTAGTTTAAAATGTGTATCTATTAAATTATTTAAATGATTTTGAAGAAAGCCAATATCATTACATATTGTTTCAATTCTTAAAATTTCATTATTTAATGTATTATATTTTATATTATATGGTATGCATGAATTCTCATGCAAAAATATGTTTCTTGTAAATTTAAATATGTCATCTTTACGATATAAATTAATAGTAGTTTTAGTTAATGTTAATTTAATGTTCATATCTAGATATACACCTTCTTTATCATTAATATTGGTTTTGTTAACAATAAGGCTTTCTGGATAAATGTGCTCACAATAATGTGCTCACATAAATATTCATAGTAGTATTTATATTCATAAACTGATAACATAAATTTTCATAAATTTGCTCTTGCAAAAACGATATAAAAACCGTGCTATAAAGGGATACGTTTGTATGCTGAATTAAATTCTATGCTGATATATATTAAAAAGAAGATAAATTTATATGAAGTTTGAGAAACTTTATTTTTAAACTAGCAATTACAGAAAGCAACGCAATGTTATTTATTCAATTCCACTGTATTATTAATATAGATTTTCAACAAAAGGCAATTAAGGTATACTCGTTTTTTTCTAAGGGCATGTTCGACGCACGTAACAGTCACAATAAACCGTTACATACTGTCGGATCGTTTTTTATGACCAATTATACAAAGCACATAAATATGTTCAATTTACTCGAGTAAGTAGTCAATTAAGAGAACAGTAAAGTATAAATCAGAATTTATTTGATATTTCCCACATTAATAATTACCATCATTTACAAAAATTAATTTTTTTTATTTTTTACTGTTATGATAATAGAGTGTTAAATTATTTAGTGAAGGCTATAAGGCAGAAAGCTTTAGAGTAAAAATCTTCAACTTGTCTACTTTTCATACTGGTTAATTCCAAATTTAGATTTAAATTTAGAAGCATCCTATGGGTGATCCCAACAAGTATCGATTAAGTTCAAT
This sequence comes from Pomphorhynchus laevis, assembly GCA_012934845.2. Classification (NCBI taxonomy): domain Eukaryota; kingdom Metazoa; phylum Acanthocephala; class Palaeacanthocephala; order Echinorhynchida; family Pomphorhynchidae; genus Pomphorhynchus; species Pomphorhynchus laevis. Next base: position 1,560 of record WNNJ02002240.1, read on the forward strand.
ATTAAATAATGCGCATAGTAAAGTGTATAGCTCAACATATAATAGATTTAGATCATTGTGTATTATACTTAAAGTGTAAAAGAAATCACAAAATGATTTCGCATTTGAAACCAGCTACTATATATTTCCTTCATTACTGAATTCCATGTATATACATGAAATTATAACCAGAAAATCATATGTTTAAATACAAATATTTATAATCAGAATAACATATGTTGAAGATTAAAATTTATTCAAACGTTTGGGCAAAATGTTAAGCCGTTTTCAGTCTTGTCCGATGCACACTATCAAGTTATTTACAATTCACAAAGTAGACATTCAAAATTTAAAAATCACAATATTTTAAAACATCAGAAAAATAAAATTCGATTAAATACTTTTACTTAGTGAAATATCACGTTTGTTAAATTGTTTGTCCCATTGTTTTACTTAAGTTGATTTAACTATATATATTCCAAATATAGTATTATATATAGATTCTGTAGCTGGTGTTTAATGCGAAAGTCACTTTGTGTGACCTAGCAACTATTCAATAGATAAATAAGTATCCATCAAAGGATCACCTTTATATATACTTTAGTTTAAGATCATGAAGATCGATTGAAATCGGGACTGGTGATCCTGTGATGGATGCTTAATTATCTATTTAATATTTGCAAATAAAATTGAAAATGTTTTATCACTTAACACGATTTTAGGTTGTGAAAGCAGCATGTGAATCACGTTATCCCAGGCGTCAAAATCCTCAGTCACATATAAAGCTCATTTTCCGATAATCCGATTCGTTTATCGAGGGATACCACCTGGTTTCTTTCAAAAATAGCTCAGGATTATACACCCATCTAAAAGGCGTTCCTTTGTCATCATAATAGTATGAAAAACCTTCAATAATTAAAAGCAACTGCTTGACTCTGAGTCTCTCACGGATGGCCGATTATCTAGCACAAACTGATCAAACTACAAAATAACCTAGATTTGGTAGTCTTTATCTAAATATTGTGCTTTCGGTCATTACCTAGAGCTCATGAAATTTATTATATTAATTTTAATTATAATTTTAAATAGCTATAAATTTTATTTAAATAAAGGAAATCGATATTCACCGCCTATTTACTTACAATGATTTTATATTTTTATGATTATAAAATTATATAAATCTACAATAAAGATTGAATCGAACAAACATTTATTAAAATTAGATTATATGTTTGTAGTTTTTGCTGAAAATATTCAAAATCCCTAAATTGTAATGATATCTACTGGTTTTTCTTAATTTGTAAGATTGAAAACTCATACCTTGCAAATGTAACTTGAGTCTATTTTTAATATTTCGACATAGCAAGTCTGCTATCATCAGGAATATTTAATCTGAAAATACAAGAGGAATCAAAAATTACAAAGTTTAATTTCATTGTTGACATTCAATGGCGGCTGTGCAACTTGCTGGCGACTGCTTCTTTTATTAAATCCTCTTCTGTAATTGCTCTCCAGATCAAATATTTTCACTTTATCAAAGTCGATAGTGTTATGATCAGGGCTTTAGGCATAATCCGCCTAAACATATTTATGGTTAGGTGATATAAGAACTTACTTATTGTAGTCGGTCAATTATGTTGCTGGTTAATTTAATCGATGATAATGACAAAGTTGTAGCAAACATTTCAGTTCTGCTACTGTCTTATTATGTAAAGAATTAACCACCGAATTCTCACTTAGCCCATTTTTTATTAAACGACTTACAACGTTAATTGCCGAACACAATGTATTATCGGGATAGCCAAATGCATGAATAATTAAATATTCTTGATGTAATTAAATATAATTGAATATTCCTGATAATTAGTGAATTGTTTTTTCGAAATATTGAAAATAAATTCAATGTTCATTTGCTTAGTCTTTTCAATTAAAAAATTTGAATATTGATTTTTTTTCCAATTCTTTAAATATTCCAAATGTTTAAATACTTCATCAAATATCCTGATGATGACAAGAATTAGCTAATAAAAATTCAATTTCAATAAAAATTATATTCGCTCTCTCATTTGATCAGTTAATAATTTTTGTTTGAGTGAACAAAAACTTAATAATTAAAATTTTAATGTCGGTTCAAAGCTCATGTAAATTTTCTGTTTTAAAATGACAGTTAAATATCTGTTTTCTATATAAACCTTCAATTTTGTATGACAAATCGTCACTGAAATACTATCTGTCTAGGTAACTTTTCATTTTTTAAGGCATTTTCTACAGTTTAATGCAGTAAAATCTTCTTGATACTGCGTGACCATAATTTAATGACTCATCTTTATAATTCCTTTTCCTCTAAAATTTCAAATCGTAAATGTCAGAACGTTTTCGCATTACTAATCCATTTCAAGAAAAATCTAAATGTACACTTAAGATCGTTATAATTTTTCAATTCTAAAATCTTACTACAAACAAAGTAAGTTACTTATAATATAATGACCTAAAATTTACTAAACATGTTTTTGGCAGCATACATATTAATGAACTTTTTTATATACTTTTGCATAACTTTTATATAAAAGGCTCAATCGTCATTGAGTTGTTGAGTGAGTGCTGTGATAGTTTAGGTTTTTTATACACAGATTACGTAAACCAAACGCTTGATGATAAACACTTTGACAGCGTAACTAAAAACAGTATCAATTAATGTTTCTTCTAAGCTCGGGTTCGCCGGTTACATATTTCCAGATACAACTTTTATATTTTATCTATAATTAGAAGGAAATAATTTGAAATAACCACATCACTGTCAAAATGTACAAATGGAAAATCGCTTTATGATTATGTATTGTGCTCCTAACGTATAAATATAATCAACAATAAATAATCGTATTGTTTAAAATCAATACGGCTATGTGTAGTTAGCAATTAAAAAAATTAATACAAAATTAATCCTTATTTCAACTTTTTACTGTGTAATTTAGACATAACAATTTTCTAATTTTGCAATTTAAAATTAATATTATTCAATTTTTATATTTTAAAGTATTTATTCAGGTAAAAATTACCAAATTGGCAAGCTGGAATTGTATTCTTTTTAAACCTTGAAGGAATTATAATACTCACACAAAATATATTTGATTTATGCATACAGTATACTTACTTTATGTTCGGAATCGTATGCTAGCGTTATCTAAATGCTAGCGTTATCTAATCTATGCTAGCGTTATCCATGCAAATATCTAAATATTTTAAACGAATTGCTGTGCTATGAATGTTCGACCACTTTTTTATCAATGCCGTACAACAACAAAGTCAATCACATTTTTTATATTAAGTGAAGTTTAAATACATTTTGATGATGTGCCAATTTTGAACATCGAGTCTAATTTGAATTGTCGTTTGAATTTGAGCATGTATTCATAAAAATCATAAATCCAGATTTGAATGCCACGCATTATTTTGCTTTGCATACACTCTCTAGTTTTGCTACTAATTGCCTAACGGTACTTTTTGATAGTGCTCCCGATTATGGAAAGAAGTATTAGGAAGTGTTCAATTTCTTTTCTTAGAAAATGTATGAATTTTAAATTAAATACTTCCTTCATTATTTAACTTATACTTTGAAAATTTGTGATTAGTGCTAAATATATTTTTAACAATGATCTATTATTGATAAATTATTATTGGATCTGGTTCAAAGAGAAAGAATAAAATTTTTATTTGATATTTCACTAACATCTGCTAGAGCATCTTCAGAAAATTAGAATTTTCTGAAGATGCTCTAGCAGAGGTTAGCGAAATATCAAATAAAATTTTTATTCTTTCTTTGATAATAATTCTTTACCATCAAAATTTCTTTACTCTAAGCTTAATTATTGAAAGAATTTAAATAACTGTGATTCAAACTGTTTTGTCGATTTAGCGCTAAGTAAAGATCTTTGTAAAATGTAAATTAAAATTAAATGTTCCTTGTTATTTAAAAGTTTATAATAGGCTTAAGGTTAAAGAATTCAAATAACTTCTGTAATATACCTCGCGGAGATGACGATTTATCTAATCTATTTACTAAAAATAAATTACCAATTATTATTTTACATTTTAATTGCATGATAACGAATCCATGTACTTGCCATTACTCAAGATGAGCTTTTCATAGCTTCTACAAATTATATGAACGCACATTTTTTCAGTGATGCATTTCCTTATTTTTCCTTTTGTGTTTTGATTATTTATCAAGTTCAATTACAGTTTTAATTTTATATAGGACTAATCATTTGATTTAAGTAACGTATTAAAAATAGTAATTTCATTAACTTATCACTAACTTGATCGATACGTAGTAAATATATAAAAGATAACAGGAATTCAAGGATTTACATAATACAGATTTAGACAAATAATGTGGAGCCAATCGCGATATTGGTAACTACAATCGAGATTGCAATTAAATAACAATCGTGACATGAGTATCTGAAATCGAAAATTAAAATCAGCACGGAAAACCTTTATGGATATTTAGCTGATGCAACATTATCCTGTCTGATTTATTTAATTGTAACTACTCTGTACATTTTTAACTTTGACATGTTTTTTCTATTAAGAACTATATTATTCGTAAACTGTTTACTTGAATCACTGTATTTTCAATCCACTAGTCATTTGCGAGAGAGGATATCTAACGTGAAATTGATGCTATTACACGTTTGAATAGATAATGCTTAATCACAACAATTTATGGGACTCGATTTCAGCACCTTTCCAAATATAAATTTAAATTCAGGTTTTATAAAAGATCCTGCATCTAAATTCCAAATTTAATGAACTATTATTATTTTTTGATTAATTTATCAAACAACTGATTTATTAGTTATTTCCAATTAATATTTAAGGTTAACATGGTTTTTCTCAACTTCTTCCTGATAATATTGTGATTGATAACAGCTAATACATAAGGATGATATATCTAATAAATCAATAATCATTTACTAAAACACTCATTGATTGAATTTGTTACTTTGGCATAAGGAGCAATGTTATGGAGACGTGATTTTTGTTGAATTATACCTTGAAGATTGTGGTGATATTGTATCAGTTATTTCAAATGTATTTCTTTCCATTGCTATTCTACATAAATAGGGCCTCTGCAATTTGCGGAGTTTTACTTAATATGAAATTTTGAATGCCGAAATGTAAAATCGTTAGCAAAATAAGTTTTATGACCAAAAATTACCAAATATTATTGTGATTTATGAATATTTTCTCTATGTATGAAATTCGCATCTCGTCATGTCACATTAGTCATAGTCAGAGTACTGTGACGGTATGCATGTTTTTATAATTGATGTATACGTGACATGATGAATTATACCCACTGTAATGTTTTTGATACGATAAATCGTATTAATTGTTATTAACAATTAATAATTGTTACATTAAATATTTATTCTACACGTTACTCTAAACTAATTAGCCTACTTATTAATTTATTTTTTGCAATACAGTTTATACTGTCTGTATTTTGCCTGAAGGGACTTTTAAACACAAAACAACTACAGAAGAATTTACCTTAACTTTTTAGCCAATCAGTGCAACTATTTGCATCATTTAGATTAAAAGTTACTCAGTTAACATTTTAATTTATAGTTAACTATAAATTCACTCAGTTAACTATAATTTATATTCATCAAAAAATTTATATTTCATATTCATCGCTCAGTTAACTATAATTTATAAATTATCAAAACACCACCGTATTTCACGAAGAGTCAGTTATATTTAAATGAGCCTTCTGATAGTGTTGTGCAATTTGACGATTTGTCACGCTTTAAAATAGAATTACGGACATGGCTTTGTCTTGGATTGACATATTTTCATTCGAGTTAGTAAATATTATTAGAATTGAATGGCAAAACAGCCTTTGGCTAACGCCTTGTAACATATTAATATACAAATTAGAATATGTATTTATCAATTTATATAATATATATGTGCAAAAGTTAGTAATTAAAAATAAAAGAAACAATTCTAACGTGTTGATATTTCATGCAGCATACTAATACAATCAATATTCTAATTTTCTAATACATACTACAAATATACGCATATTAGGAGATACTCTTCTTTTTCTTTAGCGTTTGTCCCGTGTGGTGATGGGATCCACTACTTTGGAATACTTGTTCCACTTAATTAGGTCTGCGGCGTCTCTTGGTTGCAGGCCAAAGTGCGCTAAATCTCGACTTATGATGTCGATCCAACGCTGTTTTGGTCTTCCTTTTTGACTTTTTCCTTCCACTTTAAGGTCGAACCCCATCCTTGATCGCGTATCTTTATCATCGTGGAGCACTGATCACACCACCGTAATCGAGTTTCTCGTAACTTGTCGCATATCGATGCTACACCAAATTTTACCATGATAGCATTGTTCCGAATATGATCTATACGTATAACTCCGGCAGTCCACCACAACATTTTGACCTCCATCGTTACGAATCGACGCTCTGCATGTTTGGTCATTATTCAGCATTCGGGGCCATAACTCTCGAAATGTCTGACTACATTTTTGTAAACCTTTGCTTTTATGCGATCTTTAATTTTGGGATCGCACAAGACATCTGTTTCTGACCGCCACTTCATCCACGCAGCGTTTATCTGAGTCGCAACCTATGTATTAAGATCGCCGTCTGCTATAATGGTGGATCCAAGGTATCTAAATGTTAACGTCCGAACGAGGTCATGCTCCTCGATCCTTATCGGTCTTTCAGACGTTGAGGCGTAGACTAAACTGTTTGAGCCGGGTACTACATGCCTTAACCTGGTTCTGAAGTCACTCTTTCCAATATATGCTGTCATAACGTTGTCAGCTTATAGTACTCTCCAAGGTATTTATCTATTCAATTCGTGCGTCACCCGATCATAACGAGAATGAATAGGATTGGTGAAAGGGCCGATTCATTATGAACTCCTACGGTGATTGGAAATCTTTTGAACATCCAATTGGTGTGCACACGCAGTTAGTCGGTCTTTTATAACAGCCTGACCTACTTAACAAGCTCTTCCGATATTTTTTGCCAGCTCAACGCATACCAGATAACCACGTGTGGGACGCGATCGAAATCCTTCTCGAGATCAAGAAAATCAATGTGGATGGCGTTTTGTTTTTAGCGGTTTTTTACAAAATGAAGGCGTACTCCATGAACAGCGTCTATAATACCGCAACTGTTGACAAAACCATACTTGCTTATAGCCAAATCCATGATGTGCATTGACTATATGTTCGAATATTTTCATGGTGTGCGAGAGGAGACGGATTAAACGGTAGTTTGCGAAGTCAGTCGTGTTTCCCTTTTGTTTAGAAATGGATACTGTTATGCTGCAACTCCAATCGGCTGGTGCTTGTCTTTCCTTTACTATCCGATTAAATAACTGCGCTAGTCACCTTGCAGGTTCCAACTTTTGGCCTTCCAAAGTTTGGCAACTCTTCGTTTGAAATTTTCATGAAATGGTCACGATATCTAACCATAATTTTATTTTGTTTCGCACAGCAAGACACAACCATCGTCATTGATTCCGTAGAATTTTTAAGCGTCTTGTGTCTTGCGTCTAGTCCTAGCAATCCTATAGATTTCGCACTCACCTTAACGAGTGTCAAGTTTCTTGTAGAACTCTTCAAACTTAGCCCTAATTACCGCTACTACGTTCCTCGACTCTCGTTTAGCTTCATTATATTTCATCCAATTTTCTGGGATTTTGTTTGCAAGAAAACTATGGTATTGACGTTTCTTTTCTCGGACGCTTGTTTTGACATCTTCAGTCTACAACCACATTGTCCTGTTTATTCGTCCTTTGATGGGTTTTGTAGATCCGAGCATTTCTCGAGTTGTTTGAGTTATTAACGGTTTTACTCTCTGCTAACTCTCCTTTACCGTTGTTATAGGTGTACGTTGTATGTGGGAGATAGGACTCGAATCTTTATCCCTTTATTTCCACCACTTGATATGAGATATTCCGTTTCGTTCTTTGTGGATGTTTAGGCATGTAGATATCCAACGTGATGACAAAATGTATGTACTGTGTGGTAATCGTCTCATATGAAATCGATTTTATATCGGTTACTAACTTCAAGTCACAACGCTGTACTAGGATATAGTCGCTTTGGTATGGAACTTGAAGCATGGTAGATAGTGATGTAATGAGATATTCGCTTTTGGAACCATGTATTGCAAATGACTAAATCATGTGCATTGGCATAATCAAGGGTGCGTTCGCCATCATTACCTCTTCTTCCGAAGCCTTTTCCGTCGTGACACTTGTATTCTTCCTTTGTGCTGACGACGGAGTCGTTCAAATCCCCAGCAATAACGATCGTGTCGCCCTTCTGTACTTCCGCGGTCCTTTGGTCTATCAGCGCCCAAAAAGTGTCTTTAACTGTCTCATCGCAGCCTGTTTGTGAGGCGTATGCGCTGAAAATATGTAATTTGTAGTTATTATAGGCGATGATGATCTTCTTCAACCGGTCGTCGTAACGATGAACTCATCAACCCTATCTTAGAAACGGGCAGATACGATAATACCGACACCATACGTTGTCCTTGGTGTGCCCTAATAAATGCACTTTAAACCGTGACCAATGTTTTTTGATTTGTCACCCGACCAACGAGTTTCGCGTATTGCACATTTGTCGATGCATCGTCGTTCCAAAGCTTAGGCGATTTCGATGGATCGTCAACTCAACGATCCGACGTTGAGTGTTGCCACACCGATATTTTTTGTTTTCGTTTTCGGGCTTACTTGGTTGCTCCCCCCACAGCCGCTTATACTGCAGGGGCCCTCAGTGATTTGTCAGTCAGGTCGTGCCGCACCTGAATGCGTCGCTTCCCGAAGACGCCGTAGTTCTGTTGAAGTATTTTTGTGGTAGCATTCATTATTCATGCGACGAGGATGTTTTATCCTTGGCTGGTCACAAAGTCTATCATCAACCCTCATCTTTTCTCAGCACGGGCTTGGGACCGACCATGGCGGATTTATATTAAGAGATACTAATAGAAGAAAAACACGTTATAGGAACTAATAAAAAATATGGCTGAATAGAATAAGATTATTAATTAAGAATCCAATAACTCGAATGAGCATCAATTAAGGATTCAATATCAATCCAAACAATTGCGTATATAAGATACACTATAAGTTAATTTGTCGAGATTTGTATCTCATCACGTGACATTATCATTTGTCTGTGAGTATCGATGTGACTTGTTACAGTTTTGTGATTTACTCTTTAATTTGCTAAAATTGTATGCTTCAGTTAGTACTCATTATAAGAATGTCACTTCTCCGTGGTATGATTTGAGTTAAATAAATCCATAACGAAAATAAACACTCCATTTGTTATCTACATTCGTGGATTAATTTCATCCTGTGAAATAATCTATAAGTATTTATAATTATTTAATTATTTAAATTCTTTTTAGCATATTATTTTTAATTTATAAAAACTATAAAATAATCAATTAGCTGATCTGATTCGTAACAATTACTTATTTAAAACTGGACAAAATAAAGTTGTATTTTGGGAAACTTTAGTCAGATCAGTGCACATCCGAAGCAATGATTTAAATTCGTTTGTGGATGTAGCTCTACTAAAATCATAATGATCAGTAATAATAAAATCGTTACCGGTTCACGGTTAATTTCATGTGCCTTTGCTAAAAAATGCCCTTTGCCTGGAAAATACTTAATTTTGATTCCTCATCATTTCCATTTGTCAGCATATCTTTGTCTTAGACATCCTGGACGATCGATGATATTCATACGAAACTGACGAAACTTCCAATGAATTGCCTTAGTGACCCTGATAGCCTTCCTTCGATACTTTTGCGTGAAATTTCAGATTATACATGTAATCCTTTGGTTTATGTTTAGTTTTTCACTACATTCATAAGATTTACCATTCGACTAGAAACAAGCACTAATTCATCCTATTCTCGAACATAGCGGTGCACTTTATGTTTAAAATAGCAGATCCATGTCTTTGTTCCATTGCACGCAAGATATTTTAAAACCTTATGCATCGTCGAATTAGTCTTTATTTGGATCAGTTTGGTTTGCTTACATCACGTCCGCAAAGTTTTCGCCGTAGTTACCCAAAAGTTATCGATATTTTTCTTCAGATTCGATTTGAAGAACTTGATAACACAGCAGTTCTTCCTGATGATCTCTATCCTTTATCGAATACATCGTATATTATTTATTAATCAATTCATAAAAATTGATTGAAATCTTATATAATTATTTAGTATTTATAATTATTTATCATTATTTTGTATTTATATATAGTATAAACTGAACTCGATAAGTGTCATATCAAATCATTACATATAAAATTTTTTTATCATTGCAAGGTTCATATTTCCTTTTACAATTTCATTATTATTAGCTATGTTTGAAAATTGTTAGCTTTGTTTTGGTTTGTGTTCTTATTACAATTTAGATATTTGACTGTATATTCAAATCTTTAGAGATTGACTTAATGTTTCTTTCAATTTCGATTTTAAGGTTAATAAATGTTGGATTCCGCTCAAATGCTATTCTTACAGGTATGAAATACAGAATATATTGAATGTGCAACTGTAAAAGAAATGACGTTGTTTACTTATTAATCTGACAACAATGTAATACACAATATGTTGGAGAGACAACATGAAGCATACATAAATGAATTTTTAAGACGATCACAAATTTAAACAAGAAAGTTTGCATCTGATAGCACTGTTAGACAAGTTTTGAAAATGACAAGCTCCATTCTTATAAAGTAACCGTACTTGGGGGCAATATAGCAGATACTAATACGAGAAAACGACGCAAAGAACTCTATTGAACCGCACAACTTTGCACAGTTTTTAAAGAGAGTTCTCAACTATTAAAAGCTAGAAATTCAATAACTCAGAGTATTCCAGAAATAAATGTATAAAAAAGTTAGAAAGTGCATTTGTACAGTGACTATGAAGACAAGGAACAAATACATTCTGAAGAATGATTTTCACCCGAAAATCGCTAAATATATGAGTATGTTCGGAGAAAACATCCGGCGAAGTAGTTCGTAAGATATCATAATTCACACTATATATATTGTAGAAAAAATTTGAAACCGTCAATAAAGGAAAACTATTTCAAGTTATTTTATTTTACAAATATTTCAGGGATTGTAATCTCCTTCTTCAGAATGCATTTGTTTGCTTTTGTTCATTTGAGAAACAAATGCATTCTGAAGAAAGATTTTCATCCGAAACTAATTAATTAGTGTATATTTTTTCAAACAAACATTTTTACTAGGTTATTTAATTATATATAATTACGTAATTATATATAATCACATAATTAGAAAATATGGTACTCATGATAGAGCCGCGACAGCAATTGTGCGTTGTGTCATATATATACAAATATAAAATATAATGAAATTATATTATGTAATTTTGTTATAATTTATTATAATTTATTATATTTTATATAATAAAATACAAATATATAGAATATAAATTGTGTACAAAGTGTACAAATATATAATATATAATTTGTTGTTACACTGCTCCGGGACACCCAATTGTGTACTCGTAAATAAATCACTATGTTTTCCTCACAAGGAGGCATAAACGCCTAATGTTTATGCTTCCTCGCGAGGAAAACTTAGTGATTTATTTATAAGTACACCATTTGGTGTCCCACGGCAGGTGTAACAACAATATATATACGTGAAGAATGCACAAAGCATTCTTCATTGCACAAAGCAATGAACTGAAGAATGCACAAAGCATTATTCAATTCAAAAAGCAAACAGAAAAAATTGTAAAAAAATTTACCATCGGTGCTTCAAACAACTTACAAAATCAAGCTAATATGGAACGGAACTCAGGTATTTCCAATGTAACATCGAATTTTCAAGCCAAAGAAAACAAGGTTAGTCCTATTTCGTCTAATTTTTTAATCTCAAGCACAGATGGAGAACTCCCTCCTGTGCCTAAAGTGGTGAATCTGGTAATAATCAGACTTCTTCAACCATTTGAAAGGAAGAATCTTTTCAATATTTTTCTGAGAGAGTTTACAAGCTCTTATAAGAAGAGAATTCTATTTAATTCGATAAAATATTTAGATTCCGAAATCAGGGTTTCTTTCAGCTGTCCAGATCTGGCAGCATCGTACCTAGAATTTTTCGAAACACACTTAAAAGAATTTGGGTCAACTACTTACAGGCCTATTCAGGCGACTTTGAAAATTAATAATTTTCCGCCATTCGCAACGGAGGAAGATATCATTGCTCTCACATCTGAGTTCAAAATTCATAATATTCGCCCAATCCTGGGCAAGAAAGGCCAGGCTATACCAATAGCATTCTGTTCTACCGCAGTCGATCAGGCGGAATGTCTGGCTAAAAGCAAATGTAACCCCTTTCTGGGGTACAATCTTTCTTTCAATATCGTAGATGCTGATGACTTAACATACCCCCATTGCAATGGGTGCCACCTCTGGGGGCACTGGTCCTCGAACTGTACTAGGCCCCATACGTGTGGGGTTTGCAGCTCTTCCGAAGTCCATGAGGGGAAATGTTCTCTCCCCCCTCTGTGTTCCAATTGTGGTGGTCAGCACCCGGCCTGGTCTAGAAGATGTCCTATCTTCAAAGAATACAAATTAAGGCATTGTGGGGCACCGGTCAAACCGGCCCACTTTGCCGCTGCCAGCTTATCCAATTCAAACGGTTATGGTATGTCGGACACCGACATTTTCAAAATTGTTGACGCAAGACTACAGACATATAAAGACGAGATTCGAGCCTTAATGAACCATCTGATAGCGAAATTCGAGGAGTCCCGTTCTCCTCCATCGACGATTCTTACCTCTTCAAAGAGAGCCCCCCGTTCTAAGAAGAGATCATCTTCTAAACAAAAGTTGGCTTCCTTGAAGTTGGCAAAGAAAGATGATATATGCTGGGAGTTGTTGGCCTCAGAGGGAGATGAAGATAATGCCGGTGGGCAAGTGTCTTCTCCTGGTAGGGCTGGGAGTGAGAAGGGCAACTTTCTCTCTCCTAGTTTCTGCTAGGAGGTAGGCATCCCACTCCAGCTGTCGTAACACAATGCAAAGTAGTCAAGAGCCTTTTTCACTGAATATACTTCAGTGGAATTCGGGAGGTGCTTCTGCTCTTAGCCTTCTATCTGGTAGAGATGCGGATGTTATAGTCCTTCAGGAGACGCGGTCTATCCGTATCCCCCAGGACATTACTCGATTTATCCCCAAGCATATTTACACCCACTTCACTCCGTACATAACCCCTCCTCACGCCTCTTCATCTCAAGGTCTCTTAACCCTAGTTAAATGCTCCTTAAGATCATCCCTTCTTTTAAACTATTCTTGTCCAGCCCTGTCTTGTTTAGCTGTTTCACTTTGTAAGAATGGTAAACGTATCAGCATAGCCAATATCTATATTAGGCCAGGGGAAATTCACAAGAACCGTGATCTCCTGGACCGTATCTTGGGTAGTGGCTATGACATGTTACTCGGTGACTTCAACGACAGAACTGGTCGTTGGATTAATGCAGCACTCCGCAGAGCCAGGAACGATTACCTTATTCACAAACCACCGTCCCCAACTTTTCATTGCTCAACAACTAATTCTCTCCTCGACATATTACTGCTTCATAAGATGTGGTTGTTGAAACCCATCTGCACTGAGCAGTCGCGCCAAAAACAGACCATCTCTCATGACCTAATTCGTTGGCGGATAGAGGAAGATACGTTGCTTAGAAGGAGGTTTCACTTTGATCCCATCAGAGTGGCTTTCTTTCAGGCGGCTATCCAACTCTTCCCCAGAATTGGTAATGAGAATTTGACCGAATTTAATTCCTTCCTCTCCTCGCAAGCTACCGCGTTTCTTTCGACTACCTATAAAGGTCATATTTACAATCCCACTCCAACAAAGCTCAAGGTTTTGGCTAAAATGCTAGGTCTTCCCAATGTCTCTGTTTCCGCCAGGCAGGCCATCTCGAATGAATACTGGAGCACTAGATATAGGTTCCAGCTGAGCAGGGATAAGGCGAACATCGCTCACCTTAACCCTTCTCAGTCTTCCTTCTGGAAGATATTCAAGAAGGAGAAGTTTGTCTGTTGGAAGGATAGAGCTTTGGGTTGGATTGGTAGTATAGGCCTTGATAATGTTTTGAAGGAGTCACTATCCCTACATAATTATGGAGCCACTCAATCTCCCCAACCAATCCCGCCTTGGGGTGACTTCAGAAGCAGGGACTTATCTGTTACAGATATCCTGAACTCCTGGGGGCCACTTCCGGGCACCTCTAAATCCGTCGCTCCACTATCTTCTCGAGTCTGTCAGCTTTTGACAGCCGATCAAAGAAGAGAAGTGGCCGTCACAATGCTTTTAGCCTCACCATCCGATGTAGCCGGCATCAATATTAGTCGTAGAATTTTCTTACCAAAGCATAGTCCGGTTTCATGTCCCAAAGATCTGCGTCCCATTTCGATTCAAAACTCCCTCATCTCCATCTACGAAAAAGCGCTTGCGCGTAGAATCCGCGACCATTTAAGTAGGCGTAATTCAGCAATAGGTGAAGTGCATCAGTTTTGTAGGGATAATAGCCATCAACTAGCTGTGGCTGTTTTCCTTGACTTTTCTGCTGCATTTGACCGCATTTCCATTCCCTTTGTTATCTCCTCTCTCAGGTCACTCGGGTTGCCTGCGAGAATTGTTAACAGGGTGGAGATATTACTGTTTACCAAGAGGTTCTACTATGAAGACGACCCTGATGCGTGTCAGTTCTACCCTATTACAGGTGTGCCCCAAGGATCCCCACTTTCTCCTATCCTATTTCTTGCTGCCTCCATTGTACTATTCAAGAATTTTAAACGTGATCAACATCTAGTGGTATACGCTGATGATACCACGGCCCTGTTCTCTGGACGCAGGTGCAAAGATGTCGCTTCAGACATCAGCCGTTTCTTTTTAAGATTAACAGACCAGCTGACCCTATCCAATCTTATTTTAAATTCATCCAAATCGCAGGTAGTTGTCTTTCATGGCACCCCTGCGACAAAGAAAAAATTAAAGAGACTAGCACTCTCAGCTCTATCTTCTATATTGACTAATCAACCACTCCCTACCTTCACAAGTCGAGTAAAATACCTGGGGTTCACTGTTACGGTGAACTGGTCGGCGAAAGCTGACCTGGATAGACTTAAACGTATCCTGAAGAAAGCTAGGTGGGCCCTGAAACGGGCTCAGCATCTGTCGTTGAATGGGAAAACCCAAGTGCGCCTCTGGGGTACTTGGGCTATCTCGGGATTAGTCTTCTTTTCGAGAGGACGTCCTCCAGAGCAAAGACTAAGGTTTCTCAAGCTCCTCATCTCGCGATTACCGCGCATAGTCCGCCTAGATTGGATTCTTCGGGGGGTGATAGACCCCGGGTGGTTCAGTCGAAGAGCGGCGTGTTGGATTAGCTGGAGGGCTCAGATCCCGCTGGACCTGAGGCCGTGACATCATTATGAAGACTAAATGCTATTATGAGTTGTCTTATTTGAACTGCATTTTTTTCTCTCTTTTCGTTATTTTTTAGTGGTTGTTAGTTATTTAAGAAATTCCTTATCTTATCTTATTATTCAATTCTTTCCGAATTACAACTATAAAAACTCAATTTAAAACTATTCCCTTAAGTGTAAAATCTTCCGTGATGTGCTTTAGTTCCCAACAAGAAAACTATGCCGACATCTTTGAACAGATTGGTAATGCGTATACTTTTTAGATTTGAATGAGTTTAACTTCAAATATTTTTAATTAAAAGTAACTTTATAGTTGAAGGATTTTATGTGTATGCTTTGTTCAAACTAGTTATTGTGAAGAAAATAATCTGTTCATACCAAATAGAATTGCTGCCACATAACAGTGGTTCTGTTGTTATTTGGTTGGTTTAAACGAAATGCTTTACCTGTAGTTATCAACCGCGGTGCCACGGTACATTAATAGGTCTTGAAGAAATTGTAAACGAAAATAAGTATTAGTTTTCTGAATAAAGTGTAAATCGAGGTAGAAAATATTCATTTTTCGTCATGGCGTGCTGCAAATTATAAAGATCTCAATAGCGTGCCGCCGAGTAAAAAAGGTTGTGAATCATTTGTTTAAACAATTTTGTAAAAATACAAAACAGTTATAAAACTATGGATCATGTGATTTATATTTATACTTTTCTTTGTATTATACCACTTCGTGCTTGAACTGTATATTTTTTCGTTTTCTTTTTCTAGCAGAAGAAATAATAATTAAGTAAATGTATCAGTGTTTTTATTGCTGTTTTTAGTATTTACTTTTACCAATTTAGACAATAAGGATATTGCATTAGAACGCGATATTTGTAAACGCAAACAGAAGGCAGATCGTATATATAGTCAATATCAGTCATCTAAATTAACAGTTGCCTGCCAACCGTACATACCTAAAAATACGTATGTAATTTATAGTTGCTTTTTGAATTTAAACTTGTCTATTTGACAGATTGGAAAAATTGAAAAATCAAATTCTACCAGACCGAGATCGCGATTTCCAGCGGGTTTTCAACTATTGGAAGCTAAAACGTTGGAGTCGAAGTGGTGCTTCTCTTATCCGTCATCTTCCGCAGAAAGTCAAAACAGATTATAAGCAACTGCTAAGTATTGATCCCCATTTTGCTGACTATTTAAAAGGATCGACTGCTAACGACAAAATGCACAATAGCGAAAAGACCGGTATTGATGATACCGACCTAACCTATCATACTAGTAGTTGCGGTACTACAAACGAGGCGCTGTCCAACACTCTTTTGACGGGAATTTCAAATTCAGAAATGCATGCGATAGGAAATAAAAATACACAATCATCCACGATAGATACCAGTTTAAGTAAAACAAACAGCGATTCAGATATGCAGTTTATTGATTATATTTGCTTGCATCTACAGGTTAGCCACATATTTCATACTTCACAATCAAATAGTATCTGCACTCTGTGAACTGAATTTTCAAATTACACAAAGATTAATTAACATTTATAGCAATTTCACGCTATTTTAAAATTTTATAATATGTTGCTGTTTTTTGGTAATGATGAACCTCATTGAGGTTTGAATATGTTGAAGTTGTCCCCTGCATCTTATCGAAACTTCTTAAGTTTTGAGCCGTAAATAAAAAATTTGTATTTATTTCCTAACCTTTTGATTTATTTCTTAAATGTGATTTATGAATTTTAATTCGTAATTCTGAAACAATTACAAATTTGCGGTCAAAATGTAGCGTTGCCCATTTATATTCTTACTGGAACAAAGGAATTAAATAGTTCTAAAATTTCAAACTAAATAAGGTTAAATATGGAAATATCGTCAAGACTAAAATCAGTTTTTACTTTATGTAACATCAAGCTTTTGTCGAGTCTGAAATGGTTAGTAACGCCCTTTTATATTTAATGAATATACATTTGTCAATTGCTTAAGTAGCGCTAAAAATTTTATTATGCAATTGTTAGACCACTGAAGAACGATAATGGTGGCCAAAAAATACATTTGTCTCAGTTTTTGTAGTTATCTTTCGGTTTGTATTTAATAAGGCTTTATATTAAATGCCTAAACTATAAAATAATCCCATCACGATTATATGCTTTCAGTTCCTTGCTATTTTTCAATATTAGCTGTTTTTACTAAACCAAAGGAATTATCTTTTTCTTTTTTACTTTTGAAAACGATCAAGACTGACATTTACTGTTTTTTATGCTTACCTCTCATATACTTGCATTCATCTTATTAGCTACTGTACATTTAAAGCGATCGAATAGTTTTCGAACAGTCTTAAGTTCGTTTACTGCTTTATTTTTTATTAATTGTTTCTGAATTTTATTCTTTTATTGGGAACAAATTACAGCTTTAACTGCCTTTTACGACTGGCACCTTTATTAAAACAGCCAGCTTAGTCATAAAACTACCTAAGTTATAAACATTTATAGACAAGCATAGATGAATGATACAATGCATTTTTTAGTTAGTTGATCTCTGAAACTAACCACAGCTATTAAAACTGGTACAAGCTAATACAAAACAAAACGATAATTATTTAGCAATAGTTGAACGACTTTGTCAATTCAATTAAATTATGAATTTAAATGATAGAATTAAAATAATTATGATATATATTTTTTATTTTGAATAAGCATATTTGAACAGTATTTTATAAATAGTCCTAACGTAAAATGAATTGTGACTAAGCGTCGTGAGATGTGTTTCTTAAAGGATCCGCTTAAATATTCGTAAACGTGAGCTTAACATTTTACTTCTTTTGTTTAAAAATAAAAATTGCTGCGTTTTAGAAAGAAGATGTAAGCGATCCTTTTAAATTAGTGAAGTTTCTGGATTCTCTTGATGTAAGACATTATTTCTATGATTTAAAGACAAACCAGGTACTTAACATCAAGTTTTAATGTTCATATTAAAACATTCCAAGTTGTTGTAAAAAATTTACATGTCAAATAAATTCTTAATTTATTATTTAAAATAGTAAATAATAAATTTAATAATATATTTTTAATTTATTATTTTTTAATTTTTAATTATTTTAAATAAATTTAAATAGTCAATAAAAATTGACTATTTTACGAGTTGCGAGGTTTATTTTGTTTACTATACCCAAATATCAAATGTAACATCGAATTTGTTTATTATGACTCCGATATTTTCTTGAAATTTAAAAATAATAATAAATTTGATGTTACATTTGATATTTGGGATTAGTAAAGAAAATAAGCATCGCAACTCGTGAAATAGTAAATTTTTAGTGATCAACGTTAACTATTTTTTATAAATTTCAATAATTACAAATTATGAATTTGTAGCAAACCGTATGTAAATCAATCAAATTTAAATTGTATATAAATTGATCGTTTAAGCTTAATTTTAATAGTATACATATTTCTTCAAATACGGTTTTTTAAAATTGAGGATATCGAGCCAGATTTATCGAGGGCTTGGGTTTGAAGTCATGACGAGCGTTAGTTATATTCAATCCGGCTCGGTATTTGCATGCGCCTCTATATGTACATGTTATCGTACATTTTGATTGTTATTATTTAAATCTATCTTATATGCTATTTAGAGTATTGGTATAAGTTCTGAGTGATTTTGTCCGCATTAGAAAAAGTCATTTCGAAAATACAAAAATAATGTTTATTAGATATAATAATTCAGATCAGTTAACTGAGTTTACTTATTTTGTAGTAACATAAATTTGAAATAAATATTTTAATCCTAAAATTTATAATTTAATTTAGATTTATACGAGATAAGCATTTTTAAATCCAATTTGTATTAGTTGAATAATAAATAATATGCGATATATCAGAATTAAGATTAGAGTTCATCTGGAAGAACTGCTATGTTATTAGGTGTCTATCTCTATTGCTCAACCCAACATAACAGCTATTTCAAATGATGCTGATGTATTATTTTCTCTGATTCAATTTTATTATCTGGTGTATTTTATTCCAACACAAAGTAAATTTTTAAATTAAAATTTAAAATTATAAATGTCAATTTTTACAAATTGACTAACAAATAACAGACGATGTATCAGGATAAGGATTAGAGGTCATCGGGAATAACTGCTGCCATGTTATCATGTTTCGGACCCTATTCCTCCACTCAACATAGCAGCGGGAGCAAATACATGATAATGACATATTTCCTCTGATGAAATTTGATTATCTAGTGTACCTTATTCTAATACAAAGTATATTATTTATTATCAATCCATAAACATTTTCGCTGAAGAGTTTAACTTTTTTTTTAATAATTGATGTATTTAACTTTTTTCTGTTTGATGATATTTTTATAGTAACCTAGTTTAAAATATACATCTATTTAATTATTTAAATGATTTTGAAGAAAGCCAATATCATTACAAATTATAGCAATTTTTAAAATTCCACTATTTTATGTATTATATTAAAAATTATATTGTATGCATGAATGCTCATGCAAAAATGTTTTTAGTAAATTTAAAAATGTCATCTTTACGACAGTTATGAACATATTTATATTCTATAAACCTTAGAAATAAGTCAGCTATAATTGGACTACTATTAACTCCCATTGTAACACCTTTTATTTGTCTAAATATAGATGTTCCTACCTTTTAAATAATTTTGATTTAAAGAAAACCAATATGATTATATAATATGGTAATTTGTAAAATTTCATATTTTACTTTTTCTATTTAATATTACATTGTATGATATTGCATGATATGCGTTTTGTAAATTTAAATACCATCTTTACCATATATGATAATAATCGTATTAATTGATGTTAATTAAATGCTTATATCTAGATAAATACATGTATTATCAACAATATTAATTTTATTAAGAAGAATATCTGGATAGATTTGTTCATTTATTGAATAAAACTTATTTGAGTTAAATACACATATATCATAAATGTATCGAAACATAAATTTTAAATCTTTATATCAAATCGGCTAATTGAGTTACGTATTTAAGATAATTATAAAATTGAAGAAAATAATGCTAAATCAAAATGTAATAATTAAATAATAAATAGTTAAATAATTACAAATAATAAATAATTGTTTATATTTAAATATTATTTATAATAATATAATAATTATTTAAATTATTTATTATCCCTATATAATTTAGATTTGCTTTTTACAGTTATAAACAAATTCATATTATATAAAGCTTAAAAATAAGTCAGCAATGGTTGTGCTACTATTACCTTCCATTTAAACATCTTAGAAGTCCTAGTTTTTAGTTTAAAACCGTAACGTTTGTGTTATCCGATTCACGTCATTTTACAAGCGGTTGTTTTGCCCAGTGTTAATCTTTTCTATTTGTAATAAATTGTTGCATTTTTATCTTATCGACCTACAACATTTAGTATAATTTGATAATTGTAAATCATTTTTCAAGACCAGCAACGATAGCATTATGGATTTTAAATCAATGTATTTTCGACTCAACAATGGAGAATATTCCGATACCTCTAAAATATGGGATGACTTCCACCGTATACTTGATCAGTGCTATTCGAGACTATCATCTCGTCATTCTCTTTATCGTTACGCCAAGCGGATGGAGAGAAAGGTAAATTCATCTGTTTCTTAACCATATAGTTAATCTCAGTTTTGTTAAAAAGATTAAGTGATGATAATTAATTAATGATAGCATTTTTTAGCCTGTTGTATTTTGTACGATTTATTTGGGGATATTTACCATGTAAATAATTGCCAAGTAGACAATTGCAATGAAAAAATTTCAGTATGGCCTATTTGTCAGTATGATCAATTACCATGCGAATAATTATAATGCTCTCTATTATTACCAGGTGAGAAATATCCAACAGTGTAGTGACCATGAGAACAATTGTCTGTATGGGCAATGGCTAGTTGAAATTTGATAGCAGCCAGGCTATTGTCATTAACATTTATTATAATTTCTATATGCAGAATTGCTTTCTATTTCTTTTTTATTACAGTTTAGTTTTGATTGGTCCATAAGAAGAATAGAGAGTGTTCAATTCGCTCTCCTTTTTAACAAACTAAAATACTAAGTATATATTTATATTTAGTCTTAATTTTGTAATATTTTAGTTATATTTAGCAAATTTGAAAATCACGCAAGAAAGTCATTGCAACAGTATTAAAAATGACAGTTAAAATATATTGATCTAATAAATATTATTTATTTCACTAAAATGCGTTAGAATATATTGGTAGTATGAAGTTCAAATTTGATTGTAATTCAACTTTTATTGTGCTCCCTATTTTTTTTATAAATTATAGCAATTCATGAGGTTTGTTTTATAGGCATTGCGCATTATCCAATAAACTATGGGTTTGCTGCTGTGTTTTCGAGTTTTCAAGACAAAATCGAAGCAGAAGAGATAACGAGTTGCATTTTTTAATTGTTGGTTCGTCTAAGACAAGATCCTGAATCATAAAGAGAAACGGTTTGTCGTATGCCGTTAAAACACGTTTTTAAATAATTATTCATGACGTGTTTTATTTGACAAGTTTATTACAATGTGTTCAAGACAATTGTTTATCTGTGCGTTTAGGAAATGTTTTCCAGTGTTTAAGACAAATGTTTAACAGTGTTTACACCGACTTACTTTTAAAGTGTTGTTGTTTTAAAAATAATTTTTTGCATCTATCTCCGTATTTGCCTTTTCCCATAATGATTTTTTAAATTGGTATCAACAATAATAATAGACGCTCATCTTATCTTACTCTTTAGAATGTTATAATCTTACGGTTGTTAACGAAATATGACATACTAGTGAAATTTACTTCGTTCTCATATTTCGTTAACAACCGTAAGATTATGACATTCTAAACAGTAAGATAAGATGAGCGTCTATTATTGTTTACTATTGTTTCTTGATTAATTTACTGTTAATTACACATACTATATATACATATATATTATCAGCGGGTGAACTGCCTGTCGTCATCATATCAGATCAAAATAGATATTTTGTTAAGAATAAAACGGCACAAAGGAACACATCGTTGTTGAAACGTTTCATTCCGAATAGCTTCTTCAGTCAATTGTAAGAATTATAATAACTAAGGTAAAACTTTTTAACGTGAAAAGTTGTCTTGGTTATCATAATTCTTACAATTTACTGAAGAAGCCCTTCGGAATAAAACGTTATAACAACGCTGTGTTCCTTTGTGCCGTTTTATTGTTAATTATATAAATAAGCGATATTTTATATCGTTTATATTTTTTCGGTATATCATTTGAAAATTTCCATTTCAATTTGCTTAAATTGTTCGTGTTGCTGTTATTTGCTGTTGTATTTTCTGAATTTATGAACAGTTTGTTTGATGTTAACTTTAAAGGATCTATTAAATATAGGGAACGCTTGAATTCTCGTGGACTTGGTACAAAGTTCATACCCAGTGATAAAACTTCAATTTAATCTTGGGTTAGAATTTCGTTAGATATATTAATAACATTTATTGTGTCAATTACATTACTTTTAATGCCCACCTTCTTTGATTTTTAAGGCAACAATGGCGCTGATTATCTAAATTCATAAGTTCTTTTGTAGAGGCATGCTTTCCTGAGAGTTTGAGAACTTTATTTTTAATTTTAAACACAGGAGAGATTACAATATTTTTCTCGTAATTTAATTTCCAATAAAATCTTTATTCGCTTGCAAATTAAACTCACGCAATATCCTGGATAGATCGACTTTAGTTTTCTTTAGATCTTTGTTCTAACGTATTTTTAGATTGTCAGCATGTGACCTTATTGACAACAGTATTCTAAAAATTGTAAATGCGCTTTTAGTTGTGCTTGTGCAACTATCAGGCGATGTAGATCAGTCTAAGTTTTCAATATATTCATTTTCAATGTAAGAATCGCCTACCGGTGTTTCTTAAAAATTCTTCTATAATTTTGATAAAACTATTAGAACCGGTAATAAAAAGGAAATTTATTACACAAATTTATACACGTTTCGATGTATCTTTCTCAAGAATTTCTTTTCACAAAATCTAAAACACAAAAGTTGTCAGCACAAAACAAATGCTCATTATTAAAAATATCTCAAATTATTTCAATTTATGCTCTTTGTTTGGTCGTTGATCAGTCATTAGCTGATCTATCTAATAATGTTCTTTCTTTTTTATTTTAAAATTTTCTTTTATGTTTGCTTCTAAAATTACTGTTCTTATTATATGATCTGAGAACTCGCACAAGTGAGTAACAATCCCGTCATTTGTTGTTCTACTATGTCTTACATCAGCTCTTCTGTTGTTTGCACGTTGATTACTCGCAGCTATTCATTATGCAACCAATAGTTATCATTAAAATTACTGGTTGGCGCTATAAAATAAAGGGACAAAACAGCTGCAAATCTAAAAAGGTTGTATACCTATATTTTTGTTACACGTGTAACAAACAATAAATAGACGAGTCAGGACTCCATCAGTGATATGTGTTCCATATATAAATTATATTTATAATACCACGTTCCATTCTCATTTTTATTTATGGATACATCCAAATAGTTAACACTTCTTTGAATATGGTTCGAACGTACAAATGTTAATTCCGAAAAATTATTTAAACTTCTGATAATTTATTAATGTTTCAGCACCATGATCTTATACTAGGAAAACATCATCAACGTATTTAAGCCAAATCAAAGGTCTCAATTGCTGCGTGTTTATAAAGTATTCCCTACGTATGCGACATACAATCGGCATACGTGGGAGCTATTGGGCTACCCATTACAGTATCAATATCTTGTTTAAATAACCTCTTGTTGAATTCAAATGTGTTTGATTCTAACACAACTTTAAGTAGATCACATACTCGATAAACAAAATTCTGGCGATCTTTACCGGAAACCGTCAGGAAATGCCTGATTGCTTTTACACCATTATCAGTTTGAATGGACGTGTATAACGATTTCACGTCTCAGGTGCATTTAATTGTGTGATGACTTACATTGTGCGATTTTATATATAGTGCAAACGTGATTCAAAGAAATAATTAAAAACTGAAGAAGGTTTAACACCGAGAGTTTTTTATAAACTTTTATTTTTGCATAATAATCTAAGTTCGTTATCTGTTTCCGTTTTGAAGATCGATAATTGAATATATATATAGTTGTGTATTATATATAATACAATTATATATATAATTGCGAGAATAATTCGGTTCTATTTCTTGATCTGATGAAAATATATAGAATGCTGCCTGGTGTTTATGCCTCTTCATGATGAAAACATAGTGATTTATTTACGAGTACACCATTGTGTGTCCCAGGGCAGGTGTAACAACAAATTATATTTTATATATTTGCACACTTTTAAGTGTCCCTGTTAAACAGCATTTCTATTAAAAGAATTTAGTGCCTGATGCATGGTTAAACTGTAATAGTCACTGCCATGCACAGAGCTTATGCTAAATTTCCTCTGATGATTCAGATTAAGGGTAGTTCTGTTTTTCGAGCTTTAGACATTGTTTAAGCGTGTGTTAAGGTGCCTATGGATGATTATTAAAGTCACGGTACTGATGAGCTCCGTTAGAGCGAAACGCGTATACCGTTGTTAAAGTTTGTCGTCACACATAGGATGACTGGGCATACGTATCGACTTTGAATATTGCGAGAATAATTCGGTTCTATTTCTTGATCTGATGAAATATATAGAATGCTGCCTGGTGTTTATGCCTCTTCATGATGAAAACATAGTGATTTATTTACGAGTACACCATTGTGTGTCCCAGGGCAGGTGTAACAACAAATTATATTATATATATTTGTACACTTTAAAGTGTCCCTGTAAACAGCATTTCTATTAAAAGGAATTTAGTGCTGATGCATGGTTAAACCGCAATACGCACTGCCATGCACAGAGCTTATGCTAAATTTCCTCTGATGATTCAGATTAAGGGTAGTTCTGTTTTTCGAGCTTTAGACATTGTTTAAGCGTGTGTTAAGGTGCCTATAGAGGATTATTAAAGTCACGGTACTGATGAGCTCTGTTAGAGCGAAACGCGTCTACCGTTGTTGAAGTTTGTCGTCACACATAGGATGACTGGGCATACGTAGCGACTTTGAATATTGCGAGAATAATTCGGTTCTATTTCTTGATCTGATGAGGATATATAGAATGCTGCCTGGTGTTTATGCCTCTTCATGATGAAAACATAGTGATTTATTTACGAGTACACCATTGTGTGTCCCAGGGCAGGTGTAACAACAAATTATATTTTATATATTTGTACACTTTAAAGTGTCCCTGTTAAACAGCATTTCTATTAAAAAGAATTTAGTGCCTGATGCATGGTTAAACTGTAATAGTCACTGCCATGCACAGAGCTTATGCTAAATTTCCTCTGATGATTCAGATTAAGAGTAGTTCTGTTTTTCGAGCTTTAGACATTGTTTAAGCGTGTGTTAAGGATTTCATCACTGCAAGGCTGTATACCGTTTTGGCTTTGAGAAGCCTCATCAGTTGCGGCACATACAATGAATCCACATTAAAAACATACTATATATAGATTAAAGCAGAAAGAATTCACTATATGCTAATTGCATGACGTAGCTTTCGCTTTTGAAGTCAATACAATGCAGTGAATTCTTTTCAGTGTAATAGACATCAGCGGGATCATTAATTGATCAATAATATTAAGCAACACCATTTAGTATAAATGCCGTATTTCGTAAGAAATCCTGGACCGTTGTCTACTCAGCACATTCGTGCATTACTATTA